>CM032492.1:6645174-6656858 GCA_019059595.1 Marasmia exigua
TGTACCGTATTTGTGAATAAATGTTAACACACTAAGGCCCGATTCGACCACTCTTAATCCGAGACTAAATCTATGGTATAGCGCTGTCATACCTTACAAATCTGACGTTATACCATAGATTTATCTACGGATAAAGATTGGTCAAATCGGGCGTAAGACACCATTCGACCATTCTTTATCTGAGAATAAATCTATGGTATAACGCTATGAGTCGTATCTCGTGTCATATGAGAGCATTATACTTAATTACATACTTTTATTCTCAGATAAAGATTAGTCTGAGCATCCATAAGTATATTTCCATATTTCCTTCTAATTTGTTAAATGGTTTTAGTAGCTGGTACATTTATATTAAATTTTAGTGCTTATCAATTTAATAATAATATCCTCCAACCGATTACGGCTACGGCGGAAAATCTCAACGACAAGCCACGTACGCAGAATGTATTATAGTGCTCAACTGTGTGCGTAAACACAAGTGCATTCTATTTCCTTACCCTCATATTCCGATAGGACACTACTGTGACACGACCGGAGAGGGATCAGGCCCAGGACCTACAACTTAACGTGCTTTCCGAGGCACGGGGGTGCAAGACCGCCAACTTCCAGACTCCGGGCTGCCACTAAGAATTTCTTACCGAAAAGTTACAAATTTTGGCCCGACCCGGGGATCGTACCCGGGACCTCTTGCACAGCCGTCGATTTAAAGTGCGACCCACTAACCACTATCAATTTATCATTGGTAAATAATGCATTTAAATGTCTAACACGTTTGGTTCAATATCAATTGAAGAATTTAGACAGATTGTAGTAAAGTGATGTGTGGCTGTCTGTACACAATATCAAAATACATGCTTGTAATCGCTCATATCATTAATTATTAATAAAATTGCTGTACAAAAGGTTTTTTTTTATTTATACAACTTCTAATCGAAAATAAATCAGCTGTTCCATACATTTCGATGCCTAATGCCAAATAAATAAATAAATAAATATTTCACAACATCACATACATTGAGCTGACTCCGAGACAGGTAGCTCAAGCACCTGTGTTACGGATATCAGAATCAACAGTGGCATTACAAATATATTTAATACTTTTCTTTTGTTAATATACTTATAATACATAGACCAATAAAAATAGACATGTTCATGCACATAAAGGTTTGTACTGTGCAAGGCTCGAACCCGCAACCCTTGCACCAGAGGCAGCATTCATCTCCACTGATCCAAACGGTATAACGTCAGATTTGTATAGAATGACAGCGCTATACCATAGATTGGTATTAGTATTGGAATAAGATTGGTTGAATCGGACCTTACTCTTGAACTTGTAGAATAGGTAGGGGAGACCGAGGGCATTTGAAACAAAGGTGATTTGAAACAGTACAGATTTCTTGGAACTCAAAACCGTTAGCGAGCTGGCAACGTCGCTTTACACCAACTTCCCTTCTCCCGCGAACATGTCAGTGCGCGTCCGTCGCGTCAGTCGCGCGGTTGTGGAGTTTTGTGTGCTAAGTGACAAAAATCGTGAAAAGTAAGTTTTTAACGTATTTTTACGATGCCTATATTTTGTTAAGGGTTTTGTATTTTGGTTTAAGTTATATATGTTTCGAAAGCTCATTAAGTAATGATTTGTTATATATATTTAGTACAATTGATTTCTGTGTATTTTCTTCTTAATCATAGATTTATTAAAACTTGGGAGGTTTTTTCTTACTGAGGAGATTTGAAACAGGCTGTTTCAACTCTCCTCGTTTTCAATTTTAGGTATATGAATTTTATTTTTGTTGTTTTAATTAGGTAATTTTGTTTCAGCATGCCTACTGATTATAAACGAAAGACTGATAGGGGTATGGCGAGTCGCGAAATCTATGATCTCGCAGCAGAAGAAGTAACCTTGCGACATAAAAGTCTCCGTGACGCGGCTTCGAGTTATAATCTGAACCATACCTCCCTCTTCAGATATATTAAGAAAAAAACTGCTTATGAAGCCAACGAAACTGCGAATGCGCCAACGGTTGGATACCCAGAAAAGACTGTTTTTACAGCTTTAGAAGAAAAAGTACTGTGTGACTATCTTTTAAACTGTGCTGCTGCTAACTTTGGCCTAAGAACTAAGGAAGCCAGAACTTTTGCCTATAGCTTGGCTGTTAAATATAATAAAAAAATTCCTTCTTCTTGGACTGAGCATGAAATGGCTGGAGAGGTTTGGCTTCGATCTTTTATGAAGCGTCATCCGGTTCTTTCTCTAAGACTACCTCAACCTACAAGTATCGCTCGAGCTACAAGTTTTAATAGAACCAACGTGCAACTTTTTTTCCAAAATTATACCTCAGTAGTTGACAAATACAAGTTGCAAGCAAAGGATATATGGAACGTTGACGAATCGGGCATCACGACTGTTCAGAAACCGGACCGCGTCATTGCTCGACGAGGACAGAAACAAGTGAGTGCCATGACTTCCGCAGAGAGGGGAACATTAGTTACTATAGCACTAGCAGGAAATGCCCTTGGGAACCACATACCTCCAATGTTTATCTTTCCGCGAAAAAGATTTAATGATCACTTTATACGTGATGGACCTATTGGATCAATTGGTACTGCGAATGGGTCAGGGTGGATGCAAGAAGAAGACTTCTATATATTTCTTACATTTTTCAATGACCAAGTTAGGCCATCTAAAGAAAATAAGGTCCTATTGTTATTAGATAACCACGCATCACACACTGCTGTTAAAAATATCGAGTTCTGCAAGGAAAATGGCATTATTCTATTAACTTTTCCACCTCACTGCACCCATAAGTTGCAGCCAATGGACAGAGCCGTTTTTGGACCGGTGAAAAAAGCAGTTAACACAGCTTGCGATGATTGGATGCGGTCTAATCCAGGAAAAGTAATGACTATCTATGATATTCCTGGGATAGTAAAAACTTCGTTTGATACAGCCGTCACACCGCGCAATATATCTTCCGGATTCATCCATACCGGACTTTGGCCAGTTAACACTAATATATTCCAGGACGCTGATTATCTTCCCAGTCAGGTTACTGATCGACCTTTGGCAACTTCCATTAGTCCTGGTCCATCCAGCTCTAACTTGGTCGGCATTTCAAGAAGTGAAGAACCCGTGCCATGTTCTACCCTTGCAGACAGTATTTTACACGATTCCCGTACACCAAGTCCATCAATCTTAAATTTACCGGCTACTCCTCCTCTATCCAGCTACGATACAGAAGACGTACCTAAGCCTGCAGAAAACCCTCGTAAGAATTCACCTGATCTGGCGATATCTGAACCCGTTGTTCCCTCCACAGTCTTTACATCTGATGTAATACCTGTAGCATCAACATCACGAGACACTTCAGTTACTATGACAGAAATTCCATTCTCACCTGACACTCTTCGACCCTTGCCAAAGGCTCCACCCAGGAAAGGAAATCAAACAAATAGACGCAAAGTGAAATCTGCTATTTTAACCGACACTCCCGTAAAGGATGAACTAGCTGCTATCGAAGCAGTTAGAATGGCTAAGAAAAAAGTGAAAAAACCTAACTTTGAAGAAACCAAAAAAAGGAGTTCAAAACCAAATACTAAAACTAAGAAGACCAAGGTTGGCAAGAAACAAAGAAGAAATGAAGACAGTGAAGAAGAAGAGGAATGTATTTGCCTTTGTTGTTTTGAGCCTTATTCTAATAGCAAAGCCAAAGAAAAATGGGTGCAATGTCTGGAGTGCAAAAACTGGGCTCATGAAGCTTGCACTGGTGGGGAACTTTCTTATGTTTGCCACAACTGCTTGTCAGATTGATATTATTTAGTTTCATAATATTTTTATTTTTCTCATTTGTGAGATCGTTGTATTGTTATTTAAATATTCCAAGAAATACTGATTAATCAAGACTGATTGTAATAGTTAAGGAACGACTGAAAGTTAATAAGTATTTTATGTTATAGGCTTATAACTTATATTAATATATAGGTAATGTTATATAAGAATGTACAACATTTTTGTTTATCTGGTCATTATGTTGATTGATGGTCATTGTGATAGGTATTTTAACTACTTTAGGAGTTGATTATTCGTAGACTTGTAGTTACCTCCTTAACTGAAAATTATATCAGTATAAAATATTGATAAAAAAAATTGTTTCTTAATTGAAAAGTTTTATTACAATAAATACCTTTATATTATAGCTTCACTTTTATTATTATATCCCTCAACACTTCTTCAAAATAATATGTTTCAACTCTCCTCGACCCCTGTTTCATCTTACCTCGATATGAGGGGAGTTGAAACAAATTGACTTGTTACGGTTAAGTCGATTTTTCACCGCAATATTTATCACTTAACATTTATTTATGTTAATCATTCGCAAGTGTATAGAATAACCTATCGATTGGTACTAGTATCATATGATTTCTGTCTACAGTGTTTGGTGTATGAAACAAAATGTCAAAATTGTTTCAAATCCCCTCGGTCTCCACACACGAAGTCAGATTGAGTGACCCTAATATGACTTTGGATAGTCCTTATATCTGGGACACAAGTGCTATTTTTGAACAGCGGGGGTGTAACTTGAAATGAAGCCGTTTAATACTTATTTACTCCGATGGCTCAGCGACCCAATGTGTCACCGTCTCGGCCTCTGATATAAGACACTGGTCCCGATCATTCGCGGTTTCACAAGCATACGGCTCACCTGATGGTGTTTACCGCCGCCCATGGACATCTGAAAAACATGAGGCATCACAGATGCGTTGCCGGCTCTTAAGGTGACGGGTAGGGCACACTAGCCACGCCATTTGATTTAAATTGCTAGCATCTAAACCGGATATATTTTTAACAATTTCGAAATTCGAGCATCTCGAAAAGAACTTATACTAATTATTCAATACTTATAATTCACTTTTTGGTCTGCTTCCTACTCGAAATATGAATTACCGCCAACAAAGGCCACTTATGGCGTTAATCCAAATTTCGAGTGCAAAAACAGATCAAAAAGTTAATTATATCTAAGTATTAAATTAATAGTATATATATTCTTTCCGAGAGCTAGAACTTCGAAATAGTTAAAATATAATAATATGCGGTTTAGTTGCTATCAATTTAATTTATTGGCGCCACCCGTCGCCTTAAGGGAGGATAAGCTCATTTCTTGAAGATCACCAGGTCGTATCTGTCCGGAAACAACGTCGTTGGTAGCTGATTCCTCAGTTTAGGTGACGGGTAGGGCACACTAGCGACGCCAATAGATTTTAAATTTTTAGTTACAAACCGGATCTAAGTATTTTAAACAATTTCAGGGTACAACCTCTCGGCAAACACCTATACTATATTCTTTATCTGAGAATAAAAGTATGAATATAATGCTCTCATATGATTCAAATTGTTTTAAAATAAGTAGATCCGGCTTAGTAGCTAAAAATTAAAATCGATTGGCTTCGCTAGTGTGCCCTACCCGTCACCTGCGCGTGAAACGCACTGTCGCACTTGTCGTAAGATTAAAATCTTCTTGATTGCTTTTTAAAGCTACATCTGCTTTTACAAACCCCCTCTAACGAAAACCGCTGAACTATTTTCCCATACTAAGGAATAAAGTATTAAAGTGAAATGACCCTCAGGTCCAACCTCAATGCTCAGGTCAATGAAACTTACTGTAACGTGGATCCCAGTGCAACACCCGAAATAACAGGTTTTGGACCTAAAACCTGTCATGGTATTAAATTTATGTCATCTGATTTCTGGGGTCGAAGATCTTTTAAGTAAGTTCACCGTTATTTTTAAGATTCCGTAGCCAAATGGCAAAACGGAACCCTTATAAATTCGTTATGTCTGTCTGTCTGTCCGTCCGTCCGTATGTCACAGCCAGTTTTCTCCGAAACTATAAGAACTATACTATTGAAACTTGGTAAATACCTAGATGTAATTTATTAACCGCATTACTATTTTTATACAAAATTGGAAACAATTAAAAAGGGGGGGGTTAAAAATACTTACTTGAAACTGAAACTCATTTTTTTTTTATCAAACCTGTACCTACGTGTGGTGTATCTATGGATAGGTCTTTAGAAATGATATTGAGGTTTTCAACGTCATTTATTTTCTAAACACAATACTTTGCGCAAGAGACGCTCCCAAAGTGGTAAATTGTGTTGTGTCTAACTTCTATAATAAATGAATTATAAAACTAAAAAAAATATATGATGTACATAATCACGAAAACTAACAAAATTTGAACTAGATATAGTGATTAGTTTTTTTTAATACGTTATAAATCATAAACCGCAATTTACCTTCCATATATCTTACTTGCTGCTAAGGAACCCTTCATGGGCGAGTCCGACTCACACTTGAACGGTTTTTTCCCGAAAACATCATATTAGGTATCGTGAATAAAGTCCATTTAGCATGTTAGATAAACAAAATAAGCGAAAAGAAAAGGTCAGCTGTTCCACATATTATCGTCGGGTGGATTTTTTTTACATTATGGCAGATAAACGAGCAGACGACTCACCTGATGTGATTATCGCCGCCCATGCGACATACGGGGCATACATCTGCGACATACGGGGCATCACGGATGCGTTTCTTGAAGGTCACCAAGTCGTATCTGTTCGGAAAAAACCATCGTTGGTAGCCGATTCCATAGTTTTACTACGCATGGTAGGAAGTGGCGTGAGATGCGCACTGTGGTGGAATAAAATCCATCCTAGTGATGTGCGTGAAATTTTGGAGTTCTGGCGTGATGTACGATGGTGAAAATTTGCAGCTGGAATAATACCGAACAGCTCCTCGGAACACTCCCCATTGTAGATGCGATAGAAGACACATAGCGATGCTACATCTCTACGCAATGACAAAGGATCAAGCGGGTCGGAAAGAGCTTGGTCGTCTATAAATCGTTGGATACGGTCTAATTTTGCTTTTTTTAAATTTATTTTTATCACCTGATGCTTAGAGATTGCCGCCGTCCATGGAAACCTGCGACACCAGTGGAGTCACAAGCGCGCTGCTAACCTTTAAATCCCCCTTTCCCCCGGATTGGCTTCCGGTACCCTCACTCACGCATCGAAACATAGCACAGTGCTGCTTCACGCCGGTTTTCTGTGAGGCCGTGGTATCACTCCGGTCGAGACGGCCCATTCATGCCGAAGCGTGGCTCTCCCACGGTAATGTTACGACCGAATCGGAGTTTCCCTCCCTGCAAATGTCAAATTTCTTTTTCCTAGATAGTCATATTTTCGATTCTCCTAGATAGTCATATTCCTGAACAACTTCGAGAGGTACTCCATCAACAGCGACCGGTCCCGGATTAACGAGTTCGTTGAACATGACCTTGGTTTTATCCAAGTTCATCCGAAGACCGATGTGTTTGGAAGATTCAGCCAGGCTGCTCACCATCTCCTGTAGGTCTTGTAGGGTTTCCGCCAAGATGACGATGTCGTCTGCGAATCGTAGGTGTGACATGTACTCACCATTAATATTGATTCCGCGCTCTTTCCAGTTTAGCATTCCGAACATGTCTTGCAACGCAGCGGAGAAGAGTTCCGGAGATATAACATCTCCTTGTCTATATTTTAAGTATCTATGTGCAATGTCCTGGCCAGTTATGCCACATGTCCTTTCTTCGTCTTGCGGATTTTTAGTTTCTGGACCATTTTTTATTTCCAAGGAGAGGTGGCAGCTGTCGGTAAACGATGTCGATTAAAGCACAATGGACAAGATTTCAAAATTGCTAAGCTCTGAAACAAAAAATACCAATTCTTTATTTACTTTTCCGCTGCTCGAATATATATTTATTCATTTTTTATAAAACAAAACTAAAAAACGTAAGATGACGTCATCGGGCGGCAGAATGTATAATAAATATTTCTTTGCTTAGCACATTATAGTTTTAAATTTACGAAATGCCAAACCCATGACATGCAACTGTCAAAAAAAAGACAACTTGTCAACTTTGAATGAATGAATGACGTTGACAGTTGACACTAGTATTATTTACCTTTGACAGTAGTACCTTTTTTTTATTAAAACAATGATAAGCAAAGGAATGTCGTTGTATTCAGCCGTCCGATGACGTCAGTTGGCGCTTACGTCTATTTAGAATATAAAGAATTTCAATAATTATTTTATGCATGAAAATGGACAAATTTTGAAAAAGGAAAAAATATGGGTCTGTTCATTTTATGTCTATTTTCATATAAAAAAAACAATATGGACATGTTAAAAATATGAAATGTTGTCCATTCATTATGGAGTAGCATTAACGGTTACTTTACAAATTAAAAATTAGTAGGTTATAGAAAATACAATTTCTAAGAAAACCGCCATACAAAATTCATAGGCGAAGACCTAATATTATTATGTAACACAATACAACCTGTCATCATTTGTAAACATGAATCAATTTCTATCTATTATAAGTAGGTATTTCCTACATCATTAAACGTAGGTCTCCATACATTGCGCGTCGGACTAGCGGTAATTATACAGTTCCGCGTTAATATTCAGCAATGAATACTCGCATGTTGTTGCCCGCGAATGTGGTAACGCAATGGAACTGGTCGGGAACATTTACACAGTTTTGAATATCATATTCAATGTTCTCTGTGGTCATGACTTTTGAATTATCGCCAAAAACGGCACTCATGGCGTTAATCAAAATTTCGAGTACAAGAACATAGTTGTAAATGCTTCGAGACTTCCCGCTCCGAAATTGTTTAAACGGCAAATAGTGTGCGAGCGAGAAGTGAATAGATGCGCCGCCATTCCGATCCATTCTTATCCGCACAGGTGTTTACTATTATAAAATAACCACGCACAAATGCGGACCAACATTGTACCGCGAAAAATATTCACGCCAAAAGTGGCCGCTTTTGGCGGAATCAATTTTTAGTGTGCAAAAACGGACCCAACATTTGTGCTTGGTTATTTTTTTTAATAAGTAGCATAAGTGTTTGCCGAGAGGTTGTAACACCGAAATTGTTTAAAATAGATCCGGTTTGCTCGTAGGGGTACCCTAGCCCCGCAAAATTATTTTTAGCTACTAAAGGCGGAATCTATTTTAAACAATTTCTGGGTTACAACCTCTGTCCAAACACTTATACTTACAACCTTTGGCGGATAACAGAAGGATCAGAAATGGCGTCGCATCTATTCATTCCCGCTCGCAACACCACGAGTGCGAGTATAGACGACAATAGTGTGCGAGCGAGAAGTGAATAGATGCGCCGCCATTTCCGATCCCATTCTTTATCCGCACAGGTTGTACTATTTATTAAATAACCACGCACAAATGCGGACCCAACATTTGTACGCGAAAAATTGATTCACGCTAAAAGTGGCCGCTTTTGGCGGTAATCAATTTTTCGTGTGCAAAAACGGACCCAACATTTGTGCTTGGTTATTTAATAAGTAGCATAAGTGTTTGCCGAGAGGTTGTAACACCGAAATTGTTTAAAATAGATCCGGTTTAGTAGCTAACAATTTAAATCGATTGGCGTCGCTAGCGTGCCCTACTACCCGTCTTAAACTATTTGTTGCTCACTTTTTAAAACAATGTCTCTTATTCGCCACGATCAATATAATCCACTTAAAGCCGCTAGTATTGTCGCGGTGTCACCTTTTAATTAATGTAGAAATAGAAAAAAACTATGAAGAAGAAGTGTTATCACCCTTCCGGTCAAATTACGAAATCAACAAAGTTGGAGTTCCCCAGGGAAGTGTTCTGGGTCCAATTTTATTTCTCCTGTCATCATCATCATCATCAGCCCATTTAAGTCCCCACTGCTGGGGCACGGGCCTCCCTCAATCACATGAGGGGTAATTGCCATACTCACCACGCTTGGCAGACGGATTTGCGAGGGTTTTGATATAAATGCAGAGTTTTCCTTCTCTGGGTGCTGATGATCATGCCAGCAGCTTTACCTTAGTCGCCTTTTACGACACCTCGGTAAGAGTGAGGGTGGCCTATTCTAATCTGCCGGGGACCACACGGCCTTTCTCCTGTATATAAATGATTTACCTAAATTCACTGACCTTACCATTGAGTATTGGAACGGGAAGGCTTGAGCTTTAGTACCGTATTAACTTTAGATCGCGATAAGGTGGCTGGAGTTTTAGAACTACATATGAATCCAGTTTTAGTCCACCACTTGTACAATGTCGTCCTTAGGTACATCTATCATCATCATCTTTGATTCTCCCTGCAGTAATTTTGATTTCATCGCCTCCATTTTTGTAAATGGTTAAACATTATACTTACTATGAGTTAATACTACATGACTTATACGTACTTGGCAATCAGAAGTCTATTTAGTCCTTTATTAAAAAATACTCAGTGTTTTAGTCGCATAGAATCTAAGTCGCAATTGTCCCTCCTGAGAGATAAAAATTAAGCACAAGCGTGTTATTGTTACGGTACAATGATCCTTAAGATTCATGAATACCTACTCACCTACTATATGTACAGCGGCGGACACATCAAGCTATACAAAACTGTCAAATTTCTTCATTCGATTATAAACCTTATATCATTACACATTGAGTTCGAAATCGATTTAGGAAATTTGACAGTTTTGTATAGCTTGACCTGTCCGCCACTGTATAGTCAGAGAATAAAAAGGTTCGTCACCTTAAGGTTAATTTTCGCTTGCACATCAAGAGTCAGTTATACCAACATACCGTTTTAAAAAGATCTGCCAACCCCTTAAAAATGTCATAATACATTTTGTCTTCAAATATGGCATAGGCAAAGAGATTTTGGCCTTTTAACCTATTATCCAAGCTATTCGCGAATGACACACGAGACAGCCAATAGTTAAACATCCAAATTAAAAACGTCACCGACCATGACAGTAATAAATGACTTTTTCAATTTTTTTATTTATAAATTTAATTGCCATGTCAAACCGATGTAGGTTTTACTTCATAAGTATCTCCAAATTTTCTTTACATCAAAAGGAATCAATATCAAGCAAATCTGAACTGTCTGATCGAACAATTAAGGCGACGGGTAGCCCTAACTAGCGACACCAAACTTAGCTACTAAACCGGATCTATTTTAAACGATTTCGGGGTTACAATCTCTGGGCAACACTTATACTATTTATTAAATAACCATGCACAAATGTTGGGTCGGTTTTTGTACGCGAAAAATTGATTACCGCCAAAAGCGGCCATTTTTAGCGTGAATCAATTTTTCGCGTACAAGTGTTGGGTCCGCATTTGTGCATGGTTATTTAATAAATAGTATAAGTGTTTGCCGAGAGGTTGTAACCCCGAAATTGTTTGAATAGATCCGGTTTAGTAGCTAAAAATTTAAATCGGTTAGCGTCGCTAGTGTGCCCTACCCGTCACCTTAAGCATAATTTTCTGTGCAACAGATATTACTCTGACAAATTTACGAAAGGTAATAAGTGCTCATAGCATATCAAACGATCAATTTGAATACTGACGAACCTTTTCGTTCTTTGATTGTACCATTATATATATCAATATTAATATAAGCAAACTTATTGGAAGCACCAATCCAGTGCATAGTATCAACTGTATTATCCAAGTATTAAAGGGTTTTTTACGAGTAAGATTACTTACGGTGTAAATGTGCCTTCACAGTTGCTTTTATCGTTTTGCAGTTTACGAAAACGAGCAGATCGGATCAACGAGACGTAATCAGTCTTTC